>JANUWF010001709.1:0-20764 GCA_026120185.1 Voacanga thouarsii
GATGAGAAGACACTATTCGTCATGGATGATGACAGAGTCTTCAAGAAGGGGCAAGTATATAGATTAGGCTCTAAGTCTTTGAGAGTGAGACGGAGGTTGCAGCAGCCCACGACATTTGACTCATTGACTACTTCTTTTATTCCAATTGATGTGAGTCAGTTATAGAGAGAATTACAAACGAAGAGGAAGAGGCACGATAGGGTTGACAATGAGGTCCAGATATATTGGAGGCAATGCCAAAGCTTGGCAGATTACTTGACTCTTATGTCTTAGAATTTGAATTTACCTCCATCGCCTCCAACACCACTAGTGCGAGAGGATGATGCTAAGGATGTTAAAGATAAGGAGGACTTCATTGTCAATCCAATGGATTCACATGCTCATCCACCAAGTCCATCCGGTCCACCCACACCCCATCTGTCACTCCAACTGCAGCACCAATTGCTACTTCATAGTCAGGTACATATTTGGACTATATATTTATGTATTATTTATATTCGTAATTAAATTTATTTATTTGTTATACTATTTGACAGGGTTTTTATTTAAATATTGCATTGGTGTAATTTTTATGATTGTTATCTCACTATAGGTATTTTTAAAAAATTAATTAGATTATTTTAAAACTATAATTTATTAGTAAGGGATTAGTGAGGAATTAGAGATAAAAAATATTTTAAAATATTAAAAATTTTAATACCCATCGCTATTCCCTTGTATATTTGCGAGGGATTAGCAATGAAAGATTAAAAAAGTATTATAAAACAAAATTCCATAGCTAATCCCACGCTAAGTTGTGAGGGATTAGAGACAAAAAATAATTTTGAAATTAAAAATATTAAAATCCGCCGCTATTCCCTCGCATATTTGCGATGGATTAGTGACGGCAAATATTAAAAAAGTAATATAAAACAAAATTCTGTTGGTAATCCCGCACTAAGTTATGAGTGATTACCAACGAAAATGTAATATATATATATATATATATATATATTTATATATAACAAGAATTCATAGCTAATCTTGCTCCAATTTGCGAAGGATTAGCAATGGACAACTCTCTTTATTTTGCGTATTCATAGAAAAATCTGTCACCAATCCCTTTCTAATTAGTGTGGGTTTAGAGTCAAATGTTTTATATTCAATTATTTTGAAAAAAAATTCCGTCACTAATCCAACGCTAATTAGCGAGAGATCAGCGATGAATTGTCTTACATCCCTTGCAAATCCATCGCAAAGTTGCTAACAGAATCTCATTGATTGTGAAAATCGTCCCTTGTGAAGTCATTGCTACTGGCGATGGATTTCTTGAAATATTAGCGAGGAAGATTACAACAAGGGAGTTATCCTTAGCTAATCCATTGTTAATTATGTGTTAGCGAAGGATCAAAGAAAGAATTGTCCCTCGTTAATTTTGGCCTTTCTTGTAGTAGCTCTTCAAGTTCATTCATCTCTAATAACCTCTTGGCTTATGCAGCATTAAAATCAAAGTTCACCAGCTTCAGTGCCCAAAAAGCTTTGTGCTTAATTCTATCGGCAAGTGATATGATTTCCTATAATGCAGTTTATAGAGAGTAGTACCAATAGGGGCCTTATAGGTTGTCTTGTAGGCCCAAAGAACATCATCCAACTTTGTTCTCAAATTTTTTCTTGTGTGACTCACCACTTTTTCCAAATGCTTTTCAACTCCTTATTAGTCACCTCAACCTGTACACTAGTTTGGGGATGGTATGGAGTAGCAAACTTATGAGAAATGTCGAAGTATTTTAGTATCCTTTCTAACTAGAGTACTTCTAGCATTAATGAGAACTCTAAGGACTCCAAAATGGGTGAACAACATCCTAAGAAATTTAGTCGCAACCCTGGCATTATTGGTAGGTAAAGTTTATGCCTCAACCCATTTGGATACATAATCAACTCCCGCTAAAATGTATTTATTCCTAAAAGAACTAAGGACAAGCTTGAAAAACTGTTAAAGACATTTCAGAGGTTTTAGAAATATTAACAGTTTGTTGATACCAGTCATAATGTTAACAAGCTTATATGCATTTTTTTAATATTGATGGCCAATAAAATCCATAGTCTAGAACCTTTATAGTAGTGTTGTTGGCTTGATAGTGGCCTTTAGCTGGTCTATCATGACAATGCCTCAAAATGTCCTGGGCCTCAACATGATCGACACATCTCCTAATCACTTGGTCAGCACATATCCGAAATAGATAATGGTCTTCCCAAAATAGTATTTGATGTTAGAGAGAAATTTCTTTCTTTGTTGAGATGTAATAAGCTCAGTCGGAAGAATTTCTACTACTAATAAGTTGCTGAAGTCTGCAAACCTTGGGATAAGAATGTTCTTGATGCTAATCCAGAACAAATGCTCATCAGGAAATGTGTCATGAATTTCTTCTTCCTTTAATGGTTCCAGATGAGGATTCTCTAATCTTGATAAATGGTTAGTAGCTAAAATCTCGGCTCCCCTTTTGTCCTTGATCTCCAAATCACAGCTCCTACTACGAAGTCATTACCATCACATATTAGCTCAAACAGAAGTGAAAAATCTAAGGATACCAAGATAGGAAAGTCAATGAGCTTTTGCTTTAGGTTTTGAAAGGCAGTCAAACACTTAACATCAAAATTGAAGGGTGCATCTTTCTCAAGTAGAGAGGTCAGCCGTTTTGAAATCTTTGAAAAATTTAGTATGAATCATGTGTAGAAACTTACATGGCCTAATAATCTGCGGATGGCTATCACTAATGTAGGTGGAGGAAGCTTCTCCATGAGTTTAATTTTGGCTTTATCCACTTTCAAATGTTGTCTTGAAATTTTGTGTCCTAGAACAATTCTTTCTTGAATCATGAAGTGGCATTTCTTCCAATTGAATACCATATTAGTCTTCTTACATCTTTTGAGCATTTTTGCAAGATTTTTCAAGCCCAACTCAAATGAATTTCCAAAAATAGAAAAATCATCCATAAAAACCTCTATGATAATGCCCATTAATCCCTAAAAAATTTCCATCATGCATATCTGGAATGTGCTGGCCCATTGCAAAGGCCAAAAGGCATAGGACGATAACAAAAGTCCCGAAAAGGTAAGTAAAGGTAGTTTTCTCTTGTTTCTCGAAGCTATTGGGATTTGAATGTAGACAAAGAAGCCATCCAAAAATTAGTAGTACATGTGACCTGCCAGCCTCTCTAATATTTAATCTATGAACAGAAGAGGAACGTGATCCTTTTTTGTACCTTCATTAACTTTCTTAATCAATGCACATCCTCTATCTTGTAACTAATCTTATAGGGATGAGCTCATTCTTGTTATTAGTTGCAACTATCATTCCCCTTTTTTTAGCACTTGTGTTGGACTAACCCATATACTATTAGAGATAGGATAGATGATTCTTGAATCTAAAAATTTGATCATCTTACTTTTCACCACATCTTTTATGTTAGGATTAAGACTTCTTCATGGATGCACCACTGGTTTTGGTCCTTTTTCCAACAAAATTTTATGGGTACAGAAAGTTAGACTGATTCTTTATATGTCGGTTACCCTCTATGCAATAGCCTTCTTGTACCTCTTCAAAACTTGAACCAACTTTTTTTTTTGGCTCTGTTGTTAAGTTCTTTGCAATACTCACAGGAAGTTTGTTATTGTCACTCAAAAAGGCGTACTCTAAATTACTTGGCAGCTCTTTCAATTCCAGATTAGGCATATCTTCAATGAATGACTTTATCCCAAGATTTCCAATCAGATGTTCTTATGTATAATTATTAATCCAATCATTAAGAACATCAATCATAAAAAATGAATCATCTTGCACGGATGAATGCTTCAGGCCCTTATGTATTCTAACAATAACCTCCTCATCCTCCACTCTAAGTGTTAACTTCACTTTACGTACATCTATAACAGCTTTAGTAGTGTCCAAAAAGTGTCTTCCTAAGGTAATAGGAATCTTGGAGTCCTTATCCATGTCCATGATAACAAAGTCCATAGGAAAAATAAACTTATCAACCTTCACCAAAACATCCTCCACAATCCGTTTAAGATATTTAATGGATTTATTTGCCAGCTGAATGCTCTTCTTACTAGGCTTTGGTTCACCAAAACCAAGCTCTTTAAAAGTTTTGTACGTCAACAAGTTTATACTAGCTCCTAAGTTAGCCAATGTGTTACCAAAAAATACATTTCTAATCAAATAAGATATAGACAAATTCCCTGGATCTTTCAATTTCTTTCGTAACTTATATTTTCTTCAAAGTATGGTGGGCATTCTTCATTCAGTATTACTATGGATAATTCTAATAAGTTTCTCTTCATTGACAACACATCTTTGAGGAATTTTGCATACTTGGGCATTTGGGCTAGTGCTTCAATAAGCGGCACATTAATGTGCAATTGCTTAACTAATTCTAAAAATTTCCTAAACTACATATCTTTCTTTCCCTTTCTTAACCATCTTAGATATGGAATATGTGGTTTAAAGCTCTATAATTGTCTTTGAACTGTTTTTTTCTTGAGAAGCTTTAAGCGGCACCTAGTTAGTTATTTTAACCGGTACCTATTCATCCCTGTAACTATACTTTGCCTTCTGTTCGTCCCATGTTTTGCCCCTATTTTCTTCTACAAATTTCTCTGGGCTGATCAGTTGCTTCCCACTTCTTAATATGATTGCCTCCACTCGTCCTCTCACTTCTTTATCCTTAAATAGACTTGACAATTATTTAATTTTACCATCTAGCTTGGAAATAAGTCCTTCCTAATTTCTTCACAAAACTTCAACTATGTCAAAATGGGAGTCCACCGTAATCACTAAGTCACTTGAAATATCTTCCATTGGTGATGGATCTTCAATTTTTTCCATCATTTGCAGGCTTTTTCTATGAGATATTAGTCATCATTACTCCTAAGATCGAGAAGGTGTCCTAAGGAATATGGCAAGTTAAAATCTGAATGTGTACTCAAAATAAAAGAATTCCATAAATAAGTTTTCAACCAATTAATCAATAATGTCTAAATGAATCAATGAGACTTCCAACACTTTCAAAGGAACAAAACTTAAACAATAACAACAACAACAAGAGAGTTTTCAAATACAATTACACAAGTTAATCTAAATCCAAAGTACACATACAACCAATTATTCACAAAGAATATGTACAATTGCCAAGGTATAAGTTAGTTATATTTACAAATATGGATAATTACAAGACCAAATTAGCATAACTTAAGCAATTCAAAATATTGTTATTCAATCCCCGACAATTGTGCTAAAAGCTTGATACATGCTTAGTATCTATACTTTTGAATGGAAAGATGTCTCAACAATTCACATAATTTAACTAAATTTTAATTTCTAAAATACAAAAAATTACTCAGAAAACATATATATATATGGATAAGTATACCTACTATGTAGCATGGAGTTCTAGTTGACAAGTATTATATCTCTTGAGTAAGGTGGCAAATAGCCTTATTATGCTATTTTTTCATTGTTTGGTCAATCATCCAAATTGGGAAGGTGATGAACTAGCAAGGGGATCAACCAACCCAAGTACTCCCAAGAATTCCTCCTAGATCACCAAGTATATATGAATGAGAAAAAAGATAGGTAATGTATCTAAATTACATCCCTCCATGTTAAGACAAACCATACTCTACTAAACTAGCTAGTTAACAACCTAAATTTGGCAGTTATGTGTAATCTTGTACACAAAACTCACACTCTCTTGAGTTATGGGTCTCCTACCCTCAACCTAATTAGTAGGTATTCTACCCACTTACTAAATCCAAGGGACATTAAGACTAATTACCCATCTAATTAGGAGAAATGGAGTCCCTATTTCTAGGCAACCTTATAACTCTTCAACCACTTAGTTCTCATCCTCCAACCCCTCTCTCAAGCTAGTCAAATGAAAACCCAATATGTAAATCAATCAATTAAGTCTCCCAATCCTAATACCATCTTTTGAAATCATTAAGACAACCCCCCCCCCAATTAACTGAAGTTCACAAAGCAAAGTAAGTGATTGAATACTAAATAATAAATTGTAAATAACCAAAATAAACAACTAACAAAATAAGGGCTTTACACTTCAAATACCTTAATAATCTATGAAAGCCTAAGAAAAATCAAATAAAAATATAAGAAAAAAGAATGAAACGCTTAGACAAGTGGCCTATCCTCTTTTTTTGAGATTTTCTTTTGAAGATTGCCCTTCCCCTCTTTCAAATAATGCTTGGATATTCTCTTAGGAGTTTCTTTGTGGATTCCTAAAGTTTGGAGGCCACTTCTCTCCCTTTACTCATTATTGACAGGATAAAAAAAATGAACTATTTGTAATGGACCTTGAAAATCCATGAAATCAGTTGTGTAATGTCTTATCTCGATATGAACAAGTACCTGTTGTAATGCTAGACTAGCATTCGTTAACTACATTTTCTTGAAGATTTGGAATTCCCGCTCTAAATTAGCACATGTTCCTTATCCTTCCCCAGTGCTTGTTGGTCTTGTTGTTTAAACTCCTGAACCCTCTGAAAATAACTAGTGCCTTTTCGGCAGTCAAACTAGCCCATGTTGTCATGAACCAGTGCCTATATTACTTCTAACCGATACCTGTTATTGCTTTGACATTGGTTATAATCTTTCTGTTCTAAACTAGCACCTGTATAGTTCATTAACAGGTGCCTGTTGTATGTTCCTTTGATCTATTTTCACCTTGTTTCTCCAATCATCTTTTATTTGTGTATTATGCACAAAACAAGGTAAAAATAAGATGAATAAGTAGCCATATAATCACAAATTTAACATTACCCTGTACAAATGACTAAGAAATACAGTAATAATAAGCACTCATCAATTCTTCTGAAGTGTATTCTCCACCATTGTCTTTGTGAAGACACCTTATTTTGTATCTGATCTCATTTTCTGCTTTCTTCTTAAATGCCTAAAATTTCGCTAAGGATTTGGAATTCTCTTTCATGAAATCAATCTAAACATATCTAGTCATTGATAAAAGTTATCATGTATCAATAACTTTTTGCCCATTGTTACTTTACTGGGCCAAAGACATCTAAGTGAACAAGCTCTAAAGGTGTTTTGGCTCTAAAATTTGACTCATTGTATGGTAGTAATGTGCTTTACAGTACTGACAGCCAACACAAATTATACTATCTCGAACCTCCAATTGTGATAGACTCGTAAGCATTGACTTCTTTATTATAGCTCATATGTCCTAATCGGGCATGCCATAAATCTAATGTCTCATTTCTTTTAGTCTTATCTATGTATGTTATTTCTACAGACATTACATTGATAGACTCTAGCTTTTGTCCTTCTATAATTGGTTCTTTTTTGAGCTTTAATTGACGATACACTTGCACGTCATTTAGGTCGAACATATACCATATAGTTCCCTGCCGAAGTTAGTTGTGAGATTGATAATAGGTTCTTTTACATCCCTAGCTCATGCAACACCTTATTTTGCTCTATCTTTGTAGAGTTAAACCATTATACTATTAAAGCTTTGCCAATATGTGTAATTGACATTTTAGAGTTGATGGTCATTACCATGACATGTCAACTTCTGTATATCTCCATGCTACAAGACTTCTCTTTATCTCTAATCACGTGATTAGAGCATCCCAAATCTACTATCTAATCATTTTTGTAGCTGATAAGTTTATCACTTACCACGACTAGTGCATGATCTTCATTCTTTTCTTGAGTTGTTCTCGACTATGTCTCCTCCTCTTCTATTACAAAAGATGCTTAAAAGTCCAATTCATCTTCATTTTCTTAAGTATGTGAAGATGTGGCAACACTACCTTTAGCCTGTCTATGCTAACAATCTCAAGCAAAGTGGCCATTTTTTTCGGCAGTTGTAACACTTGTTGTTTTTTTGCCAATTTCTCATATTTTTATTTTACTATAGTGAAGCTCTCCATTGTTGCTTACTTTTCTCCAGATGCCTTTTTTTCTAGAAGCTATGTATGCCATTATGCTTGTCTTCTTCAATTGATTTTTTGGTGTTTTCCTGTCCTCCAAATGCTCTTATCTTGCCATAAAGAGCCTTTTCTTCATCATTTATTTATGCGCTCTAGGATAGTCTCATTAAGATTCTTCATTTGCCAGCATGCTAATGTGTTGGTGATTTAGACCATCCCCATGTTGCTGCTACAGTTGGAGTGTATTCTTGCTGTAAAACCTATTTATGATTCTTCTCATGCTTTCTAATCAATAGGAAAAATAGGATCTTATTTTTTGAATTTCTTTCAATTAAGCATGTCATTTTACCAAAATATTGACTTATTGTCATATTACCTTATGAGATTCCTAATAGCTCATTTTCAAGTCGTTGTATATTAGCTTAATTAGTCTTGAAAAACCTTTTCACCAGAAAATCTCAAGCTTCCTTTGGCATCTTTGCATTTTTAATCAAGTCTAAAAATTATTTTTCAATAGTTAAGGCTAAAATTGATTAAGCCTGGCTAGCATTCATAGCCTACTTGTTATATTCTCCAACGTTTCCCCATGTTAGTGGTATTGTTTAGTTTGCATCTACGAGCTCTCACAAGCCTTGTTCTCTCAAATAAAACTTCATACATACACTCCAATCATTATAGTTGTCATCCGTTAGCTTTTCGATATTGTTTGTGTTGACGAAGTCTGCCATCATAACATGGTGATGTCCCAGCACATTATCTAATTAAGTTTAGTTGCTAACCTACCAACTTCACAGTCCTTGACTACGCACCGACATAGTCTTGACGTACCATGATCACTAATTAACTAATTTGAACACGATCCCTAACCGTTCTTTTAGCTCGATTGCGACATGCTTGGCTAATCTATCTCTAATACAAAATGTTGAGGAGTTGAAGGAGAGTACCAAAAGAACTTAAACTAATTTTATTAATATATATTATAATAGCTACAACAAGAAGGATACAAAATTTCCTCACAATTTATACTTATAGGTACACAACACCACTCTTCTTATTTTAATGCTTTTTTCCTAGCACTATCACTACTCTTCCTTAACCTTCGTGCACACACACACTCATTTCATTTATTTACAATTCAATTGATTCAAAGGATGCCTATTTATAATTGTGTTAACCAACATTGCAGGGCTTCCTAGAAGCTTCTTGCAAGTTGCAATTTAGTCTTCTTGTGTGGTGGTGGAAGCTGCAAGTTTACTTTCTAGAATATTGCAAAATGAGAACTCAAGTGATTGCTTGAAGTTTCATGAGCTTTCTCTAATGGCAACTGCAAAATTTGGCTGCAAGTTATTGCTGTTCAGAATATTGTAGAATGGTGGTGAAAGATAGGGGCCTCAACTTGCAAATTTTTTTGGCTGCAAATTGCAGCTCTATAGTGTTCTCTTATGGTGGTGGAAAGGTAGTCATTGTCATTTTCAACAAAGAAGAAGTCTTTCAAATGTAGCCTACACAGGCACAGTGGAGGGATCTTCAGAAGTGCGAAAATTTCACCACTAGAATTTAGGCTTATTATAACATATTTATTACAATGTTTTTTTAAAGATGTCATTAGAAGTACAATTTTTGTGACATTTAGTTCAAAATGTCAAAATAAACACAAGTAAAACTACGTAGTTTTGTCAAATTTATCAACAATGTGAAATTTAATGTCCTTTTAGACTTATCTTATGACATTTTCTGAAATGTGTTGGGATATGTTTTGTTCTTTGATAATCTATGATCTATTTTAACATGATTAAACTGTCATAATAGCTGTTTTAATTAAAGAAAAAAAGAAAAGAAAAACTCAGTTATAAAACATAAGGCGCTAGGAGTGAAAAAAAAAATGCTATAAGTGAAATCCAATCCTTCCCTGTGTAAGAGCAAAACAAAAATTAACTCCTTCTTTTCATTTTACCCAATTTCCCATTAAGCTCATCAACCATTCCTCTCTGTCTCTCTTGATCGATTGCAGCTTCTTGTCGCCGTCGATCTAGAGGATTTAGAAGGACCGGTTATGGAGCGATAGCGCACAACAAATGTGCGATTTTTTCCCCTTCCTTACTGCTACATGATTTCCAATTTTCCCTTTCTTAGCTATGCGATTTGTGGGTTTTATCCTTCTGAAGATTTCCAACAATGCACTATCTTCAGCGATTTGTTGTTGGTTTGGCATTTAATATTTTTGATTCAACACTTTTTCTTCTAACAGCTTTTCTGAATTTCATGCCATTTGATAATATTTTTGTTCTATTTTTTGGGAATCTTATACTGCGGAGGTTGTTCTTATTTCTAATGTCAATGGCTTTTCTGAGTGGATTATACCTCTTCCTGCTGTCATCCACTATTACAAAACAGACATAAATAGAGAATGCTAGTAATTATGTGTAGGGTGCTTCCCTATCATAATCTCTATACTAGGGAAAGAGGGGAAGGTAATGGTGGATGTTTTAAATTTTGAAACAAAAATAGTAGGAGAAGGACTAGGGCTTCAGATGAAATGGAGAGCCCTAGTGATTCAGTGGAGAAAAGGGAGGGGGGGGGGGGAAGATTTTATTGAATCAATTGGGACTAGGGAGGTAGATACTTGTTTTTGAGATTCATGGGGTGGATGACGAGGTTTTTCCCTTGTTAATTTTAGAAGATTTGAAGGACATAGGGATTAATGTTATTAGCTCCAGGAGGAAAATGTACTGCTCTATTCAGAAGCTTAATAGAGGATTCTTGTATATAGTGGTGTTGATATGTGGAAAGAGAAGATTTGGTGGTTGAAAGTGTTTTTTTTTTTTTTTTTTTTGGAGGATATGGCTTTGGCAGTCTACAAATGGAAATGTAATAGCTGGTGAAAACAGAAGCTTATCATTTGGGGTATTTTCTTGCAACCTAAACCAGTAATTTTGCATTGTAATCATTGTCATTTTGAGACTATCTTTAATTTGCATTTTGTTTTACTAATGTGGCTTAATAGTACATAAAGATCTAGTTAGTCATGACGTTACTGCTATTCACCTTAAGGTCAAACTTAATAATCATTGCATTATTATGAGAATAGTTGGTGTAATTTGGATTATAACTCTCATAGTTTTAGGAAGTTTTCCTTCGTCTACCTTCTTCTTTCGTATTATTGCGTGCACTATCTGGATTTTAATGGTTCATAATGCTTATTTTTTATTAGTTTCTTTCTTTTGTTTCTTTTTGTTTAATTTGATTTTCTAACTATCCAAGAAATTAACTTTCAATGTTAATGATTGAAAAGATTTTCTTTTACTTATGCTGCTCTAGGGGATTCTACTGTTGATTTAAGGTATTCTAGTTTTCTTATATTGTGTTGCTAGCTTGCATTGGCTTAAAAATTTTCTATTTACTTCTATGCTATTGCCATATTTCACATTGTTTGATGCAAAGTGGTACTTAGAGTCTATATGGAGGTTTTTGTCTTCTTTTTTGGGAGAGGGGGGTTGGGCGTGTGTGTCTCCACTATGTGGTCTTTATCTAATGTTCTTACCAAACAATTACTATTTTTGTAAATTCTTATAGCATGTGTTTTCAGTGCTATTATAATTATTTCTATCTAGTTACCTAGATAGGCTATTGTAAGATGAGAATATATTTCTAGTAGGGGAAACATTTTACTTATAAAAAAAATTCACCTGTGTTTAATTTTTTTATCATCTTAGTAGTGACAAGTAAATGCTATTTTTTTTCTAATTATTCTAATATCATTCTTGGAATGTAGGTGTTTGATAGTGGCACAGTAAAGAATAATCCAAAAAGAAACCCTCACTGTTGGCTATTTTTTATCTAAACGTAAACAATTTAAGGTAAAAACATAGAGATTGAATTTTTTTTTTTTTTTTTGGTTAGATTGTGGAAGTTGTTTTCTTCCAACATGATTTTTCTTACTTCGTAGTTGGATTTGAATTTGAATTTGAATTTGTTTCCTTAATTTGTACTTTTTAATTTTTTTGATGTCTTAAATTAAATTGCATATATGTTACATTTTATTTTATTTTATTCCTTAGGCTGTGACTTTAGCCTATCTATTGTTGATTGTGGCATTACAAATATGGCTAAATCATGGATGAATCTTTCTAGAAATTGCATATCAAAATGGTGTTGACAAATTTTAGCATGAACTGTTCAATGCATGCAATGCGGACTCAAATAGGCATCCGGGAAGTAGTGATATTGCAGGAAAATAGTACTAGACAATGAAAAATATGTTACTCTAGAGACTGATAAAATTTCTACAAGCATTATATACTTCTTGACATTTTATTTGATATGCACACAAAAGAAATGTGATGCATTGCCTTTGTGAATTCATTTATGTTTCTTATCTGGCATTGATATCTTTTGACTTTGCATTCTTCTAGGCCCCATTGGTGTTTATTATGACTGAAACTTTCAACTTTGAACTTCTCCATGTCTTTTGGGCATCTAAGGATCTATATTCTTCTCCTTTTGCTATTGCTCATTCTTTCTTTTATGTCCTTTTAGATCCACTTTATAATTCTGCCAAAAAAGATAAAATCAGAAGAAAAAAAAAAGGCAAAACAAAAAGAAAATCCTTCTAATCTTAAGATAATAGACATTTTTTTTTAATTACAGAATTTCATGAATAAGAAGAGAAGTGAACTTCCTTCTGACTCATGTGATGAAATTGGGCCTAATGATATTGTCTCCCAAGTGATGGGACTGGAAAGAAATGGTAAAATAAATAGTCGAGACTGATTGTCGAAGGATACAGTCAGCATATTGGATTCCACCTTTGAGCTTGTGACTTGAACTTCCTCCAGCTGTGAAATTGTCCGCCTACAATCATCTAAATTCCTCTAATCATCTAAATGTTCTGCATGAACAATGACCTGCCTTGTTTGCTTCTTTAAGGTTTACTAAACTGAACATGACCTCTTTTTTGTTTCTACTTTTGCTACTTGTATTCCTTAGGCTACAATTCATAAACTCTAATTCCTTAGGCTTACTACTCTATGTTGTTTTTAGTTTGGTCCATTTTGCACACTAATATAGCTTGTAATGTAAAGTTAACTTGAGATTTGGGAGTTGTTCTATTCATAAATCTCTTATTCTAATATTCTCTTTAGGTAAATGCAACTATTTCAATATTAAGCATAAGAGATGCAAACAAAATAGTTGCCATGACATGTATTAAAAGTTTGGATCCTGAAAAACTTGTTGGCCCATATACCTTAGGAGAAGATTGGTGTGAGATTGACGTTATACAGCCATATTTTCGTGAAGAAAAGTTGATTCATCCATACTCAATTCTCAGAACAATTGGAGAAGCTCACAATGCATCCATTGCATAGTCGATGGCCTTAGGTATGCTCATTATTCAATTGTCTCAATTTCTATTTTTGCATTTACTGCCTTAGTGCTTACATTTAACTCTTGTGATGTCATTTTCTTATGAAAATGTAACTCTTTGGTTGATCTAATGTAGGCTAGTACTTATATATATGTTTTTTTTTTATGTTGGATATCTATGTATTATTAGGGAATTGAGAAGTTGATTTGAAGAAAACTATTATTTTTTATGTTTGTTCTAAGTAGATAACTTTTTGTATATGGGTTTGAGTTATATTTGCTGAAATGGGTTTGATCTTGTAATTTGTCTTTTTAGTCCATCCTCCATCCTTCAATTCTTTGGTCTCTTCATTTGTAGTTGAATTGCACTAATACTTAAATTCTTTCTTTTGGGTCTAAGTTGGGTTTGAGTTTGAATTGAGAAAAATGGCTGTTTCTTTGACTAGATTTTCATGGTGTGGTGGTAGGGAGGAAATGAGATAATTTGAAGTTTAGATCTGTTAAGGCAGCTAAAAATGGCCTCATCAAGTAGAAAAATTAAGGCTTTTTCATGCTGTGGTGTTTTTCCTAGGATAAGATATCATGTTTCTATATATAATCAATTTTTTGAAGATCCTCTTCTTTAAAAAAGGACAATCATTCAAATAGGGATATATATCTTTTGAAGGTGAAGAATGACATGGAAAACATATAACACAAGAAAGGACTAAGGAAATACTATATTTTCCCTATATTGGAAAAGCATTCACATATTAGCTTTTCTTTCTCCTTTTAGTCTTCTATCCAGGAAAAGAGAAGAATTCGTGAAGGGTGGTGGGAGAGGGTGAGTGAGATCACTACATTTTTACTAGCTCCTCTTTAGCTAATGTCTCGAACTTAAAAATTCAAGAACGATGACTGAGTCCCTTAACATTGAGGATAACTAAAGACTTATGATCTCAACCATAAATTATGTTTATGGGTTTTCCCATGCTTATTAAGTGAGAATTATGATTAGTAGGTTGTGTTTATCCAAGGCCATTCTAGACACTAAAGAATAATTTTGGTCTCTTTCCCCTATGTTTTGGTCCACTTTTTGAAACAAACCTTTCATATGAATCCAAATACTTTTCTTTCCCTTCACAAAATCAATTCAAATGAATAAGAAACCAATTCTCTATCTTCTTTCCTTTTATTTTCTTCCAAAATTTTCAATCTAAGCATAGTTTTAACGTATTCGGTCCTTCCCTCTTCCTTCTTAGGTTCTTTTTCTTTTTTATTGATGTTGTTCTTTCTTCTTTTAATTGACACTAGACAGATCTAAGACTGGTTTAGGACCTATGATATGGTGTTGTTGTTTGAACCTTAAATGTATCTATTTAGCCCCGAGATGATCGAGTTCTAATTTTCAGAGGAAAAATGTTTAACATTTTGAAAAGGCAGAAATTAATAACAATGACTTTATGATATTCTTGTAGTGATATTTGAGTACACTTTCTCAGGACTAACAACTAGAATCAATTAAAAAGTCCAAAAGAATGCTCGAATATAAGCAATAATAGTACTTTAGTTTTTCACTACCAATCTAGGAGCACATAAAAAAAAATGGATTTAAAGATGAAATCGGATGCTAAAAGAAGTAAAATATATGCTTCTGGCTGACCATTTGGAAAGCCATTACAAAGGGATGGAGTGCACCCCTGACTTTGTTGCCATTAACAATAGACGAGTTTCTTGAGGATATATGACAATTGTTGTAACCACATAGATTTGAATATTTTTACTCAATTGAATACTAAAATTCTATTTTTTTTTCTAACTTAATTGTGTATACAATTTATATATGGCGAGTTCACATGATTCTAGACAAACGATCATGAGAGGATGCTTTGTTGCAGGTGTTTTTTTATACTGCATATTAATGAAAAGTACATTAGATTATTTTGCTAATTGGAAGTACATTTTGACAGGAATTGATTGAAACTTTAGCATAGGTTCCTGAACGCACACCTTTAGCCAATTTGATTCGCTGCTTTCTGTTCATATAATGCATACAACTCTAGTTGCTGGTTGGGCTAGTTCGATGGCTCTCTATGAATTAGCTATTGATGTTAGAATTTTATTTTGAAAGAACTTTTATAGTTTTGATGTTAGCATGACTTCCTAGACATATTTATATATGTAAATAGAATTTTGTACTTCCTAATGTATACGAGACATATTTTTTAGATCTTAATGTGATTTTATATTATATTAGACATTAGATTTTTTTTTATTATGTCAAACCATATATATTTAAGAATTAAAATTTTTTACAAGATATGAAAAGATATCATCTTGTTTACACAAAAAAAGAAATATATATATATATATATATATGTAACAATAAATGGTTTTAATTTCAATAAAAATGTTGCTATAGAGAAATTTGAATAACATAGGTAAGTGTAACAAGAAGTTATTACGACATTTATTAATGTTAATTTATAATATATTTGAAATTTTGACAGTGAACAAATCTTCTCATAAAAAATGACTTGTTGTGAGAATAGGTTTAACTTGATAGTGTTAAATGTCATTTCAAATGCCTATTATGACGTTTTCACATGTTAGCATAAGTTTTGAATTTTGAATGTTGGAAGATCATTATTATGACATTTTTAATTGTTAGTACAGATTTTGAATTTTGACTTTTATAAAATCTTTTTATAATATGATCAAATGTTGTACTAAGGGATCTAGTGTAACAATTTCAAATATTAGAATAGATACACATATTGTAACACTTCTTAGTGTCCTCTATTGCTATAGTAACATCACTTTAGATGATGTTTCCTATGAGTGTAAAAATATCTAGAGTGTCACAATATATGCCTATTCTAACATTTTGACCTATTTTAATAGGCCTAATTTCTAGTAGTGCTCTCCACTTGAGTGTACATATTGAGAAAACCATCAGAAACCATAGGTTCTTTAACCAAAACCAGATGTAGTCCTTTTCCAAAGATGGTTGTATAAGTACGTGTGCCAATGGACACCTCCCCTCTTAAGCTAATGTCTGGAACTCTCTCTGAATAGATGCCAATGCTGGTCTACCTTGGGAGAATTTTCTGATTAATGCATATTGAAAGGGGCAAGAAAAAGTCATTATTTCATGCTTTGTAAAAAACAAACAAGTTCTCCTTTATATGAAGTGATTTGTTTGAGAGGAACTGAAGGGAGGTTAGCGGAAAGGCTAAAAAGAGATGTGAAGGACCACCAACTAGTATCTGCTGGGGCCCGTGCCCTACAACAATCTAAGCATTTAGGGATGCTAATTAATTTGTTTTGGGATGCTAATTTGTGTCGTGAAATTGTTTACCTACACTTTTATAAGTGTCTCTGCATGCATTGCTAAAAGTGGTGTTGCCAAAGAATTTACGACGCAAGACTTTGCGTCAGTAAATTAAGTTACCGACACTTTTCCTATAAGCGTCTCTAAATTTACTGACGCTTCTCCTATAAGCGTCTCTATATTTATCGATGCTTTTTCTATAAGCATCTCTAAATTTACATATATTTTTCCTATAAGCGTCTTTAAATTTATTGATGCTTTCCTGTAAGCATATCTAAATTTACTAACTCTTTACCTATAAGCGTCTATAAATTTACTATTCTTAAATTCTCTAATGTCGTTAACATAACGACATTTTTCAAAAGTGTCCCAAAATTAATAACACAAAATTCTAATTCTCTCTGCTTTTCTAGCTACATTTTATGTTTATAGTGTCTCAAAATTGGCGATACTTTATTCTATAAATGTCCCAAAAATTAACAATACATAAATATAATTTTGTCACCCTTCTTTGCCACACAATCAATCATAGTGTCCCAATTTTGGCCTCACTTTGTTTTATGTGTCCCAAAGTTGACAATTATTATATTTTATTATTTGAATTTTTTTCCAATTTAAAATCTCATAAGAAATGTTTCTTTTTACATCGTACAATAGAAAACTGTAAAGCAATCATAGTTTGAAAACAAAAAGAATAATATTTATTGAAATACATCGTATAAATTAGAACAAAATTTAAATACTCATACTTAAAAGCATTTTATCAAATGTGTAACTACAATATAAATCAAACAAAATATAAATGTTCAATTTCATTGGCAAACTTTAAAAAAAAAAAAAAGTCTTTGTATTGCTGGTTCAATAGCCCTACACATCAAATAAAGAGAAAAAATGGTAAACATTTAAAATATTTAAATCATTTTACTAATATAATTAATAGTTACAAGCAATATAATGAAACATATGTAATTGAAATAATTTGAAAAGATATCTCACTTACTTGAACACCATTGTCCCCAAACCCACAAAAATCCTAATCCGAACAACTCCAAACAATCCCAATTTCAAAGCCCTTTGGGCTTACACACAGAGATTCGCAACACAACTAGAGGTGTAGACAAAGATTAGATCGAAATATCATATTTCTTCATCGCATACAAATATGTAAGTTGATGCACAAATATCAGGAGTGGAAGAAGGTACCATGAACCATTAAGGTGGGCACGAACGGATCGGAAAAAATTGATGCTATTACAGAGTGCGGCATTCCAGAGAGAAAGTAGTAGTAAACTCTGCAAAGGGCTTTGGTAAATCTCAAAGAAATGAATCAGGGAAAGAAAAAAAAAAACAAATTCTAAAAAAAAAAAAAAGAAAAGATGAGCTAAAATAGAGACGAACAAAAAAATGAGGGTTCTACCCTCAAACTCACAGATGGTGCAGAGGCAAAGAAGAAACACGATTTTGAGTCGAAGAAGAAAATACAGACGAAGCCAAGGAGAGAGATTTGGCCGATTTTCTTCAGTCTGTGGGAAGGAAAAAAAAATTGCCCTCCAACTCAATGGTTTTTTTTTTTTTAATAAAAATTTCTCAAAGCACACCCTTGTTTTTTCATTACACAATGAAAGTATTGGGCAAGACATGTATATCAGTTTAAATTATTTTAAATCATATCATTTTGTTATAATAATGTAAATAAATTTAGTATTATTATAAATATTATATTATTACACTTTATAAAAAGTGACGCTAAAAATATATAAAAAACATCATTTTTTGAGAGTGATCATGACAATTATTTTAAAAATGTCCCTAAAATTTTGAATGAGACGACATTTAAGTGTTCTATTATTTAAATGACTAAATTGTTACTTTAAAAAAAATAACGAAAATATTTTTGTATTCTAACAATATTTTTTGTTAATGTCGGGAATATATAAAATATGTCGACTCTTTTATTTTATGTCAAAAAATTTTAATCAGTCGACATTTTATATTAAATGTCGAGAATATCTATATTATGGAAACACTTTTAATTAATGTCGGAAAAAAACTCCTTTTAAATTAGGACAATTAATTTTAAAATATCTCAATAATTTTGGAATGAGACGACACTTATATCAAAAAGCATCGTCCGTATTTGACATTATTTAATTGCACGCCATTTTTTTAAAAGAGTATCAGAATTTTTTTAATATTACGAAGCATTTTCATTAACGTTGGAAAAAATATATAACATGTTGACGCCTGAATTAAAAAATGACACGATATTTTCATATGTCGATGTTTTATTCTAAATGTCGGGAATGTCGTTATTATAGGGATGTTTTTAAATAATGTTGCCAAAAAAATTCCTTTTAAAATTGGACAATTAATTTTAAAACATCCCTATAATTTTGAATGAGACGACACTTATATCAAAAAGCGTCATCATTGTTTGATATTATTTAATTAAATGTTGGCTTTCTAAATAGTGTTGGAAATTTTTTTAATTTTACGACGCATTTTCATTAATGTCAAGGAAAATATATAGCATTCCGATACTATAATTAAAAAATGACACTATATTTTTTATTTGTTGACATTTTATTCTAAACGTTGGGAATATCATTATTATAGGGACACTTTTAATTAATGTTGGCAACAAAATTCTTTTTAAAATTGGATAATTAATTTTAAAATGTCCCTATAATTTTGAATGAGACGACACTTATATAAAAAAGGGTCATCATTATTTGATATTATTTAATAAAGTGTTGCTTTTTTAAATAGTGTCAGGATTTTTTTTTTAAATATTACGATACGTTTTCATTAATATCGGAAAAATTATATAACATGCCGATGCTTCAGTTAAAAAATGATGCAATATTTTTTATTTGTCAATGTTTTATTGTAAATGTTGGAAATATTGTTATTATATGGACACTTTAAATTAATGATGTAAAAAAGTGTAGTTAGAAGAGACTTTTGTTGTAGTGGTGGTAACTGTGCCGCCATAGAAGGAGGCAAGTTTTTCAGGAGCAGCAGAAAGAAAGAAAGAAAGAGCGAAAGCATAATTCTGTCTTCCTCATAGCATGTAGAAATAATCCTGAATTTCAAGATTTTCATAATTTGCTTTGTAGGATAATTTGGAATCATATGTTTATACGTAAATCACTAATCAAAACTATCATTTTTAAAATTGGTTTTGTAGGAAAGAATTCAGGAATATTTAGAAATAATCTTGTAATTTTTTGCTTTAAATAAGATCACCCTAAGAGGGAGGATTAAGCATGGAACCTACCGGTTTATTTAAATAAAGGAAGCACAAAGAGGGCGAAAGGCTTAAAGAAAAACGAATGAAAATTACTTCCTAGAGCATCGAGCTGATTGTCTAGTAATAGTAGTTGGAGTAGGGAGAAAACCCTTCATCTTCGTTCCCTTTCATGACCCATTCGTGACCGAGTAAGTATAAAGTCATCAACGGAATACATCCTCAACAAAATCACAATAAATTTTAAACATTAAATTATATGGGAAGGGTTAAATTCACACTCCAAAATCCTAAATTCATAGATCTAAATTATAATTTCCTTGCATGGTCAATACTACATCTTGACTATTCAATTCTTTTTAATTCCTAAACTATTCTTTTAATTAGAAAAAAACAGTATTAATTTTTACATTTGTAAACCTTTGAAATCCCTCTTTCATTTTAACTTATTAAAAATTCTGCAACCTGTCAAGTCATAGAGGAAAGATATATGGAAGCAAAGTTTTTGAAATCTCTTCCAATCCCTCTGCTTTTAAAAAATTTAGTTGGCAAGATATCTATGTGAAAAAATAAAACAAATGAAGTAAGACGGTGGACAGAGTAAAAAAATTAAAATATTGTACTTTTTCCGGATATATTTTTTAAAATTAGAAGAAAGAGTAGTTTTGAAATTAAAAATATTAGTAGTTTGAGAATGATAGAAAATAATAATGATCGCACAAGACCATTATAATTGCGGGAGTGTTGATTTAGATTTTAGAGATATAGATTTTACTCCTCCCTAAATTAAACTGTAGTGTGTATTTTCTACATTGGAACCTTTTGAATAAGTCACTGCGTCCATAGGTAAAGATGAGTCACAAGTAAGAGGAGAAATACTACAGAAATTG